>JBAMJV010004691.1:0-23681 GCA_037951105.1 Echinarachnius parma
CATTTATGACTTGAAATTGTGCAATCTGGTGCATACCTATAGATAGGAAATTCGGGCGTAAGATGCACCCAAACACAGTACACACACACAAAATAATATTGTATTAAGTGTCATACACAGTTTCCACAGCCATGAATGAGTCCCGAGGGAGCGAAGCGACCATGCAAGGGCCGGGGCAGAGCCAGAGACCAGAGGGTGATCGGGGAGGGTTTTGGAGGGGGTAATTGACTTATGGAAACAGACGTTTGTGAAGTAAAGTGTATAAACTATTGCGGGATCGGTATCTAATCTATAGATCATGATGGCGGCATCTTCGAACCAGAGATGTGGTTCGAACCCTCTTTCTGTGTATTACACTGTTCTAACGGCATTGTTTTTAATTCAATTTTTTTTTTTATCAAGCATACATTTCAGTGGGGGGGGGGGGGGGGGGGCACAGAAAATGTGTGTGTGGGGGGGCATGTGCCCCCCAGGGCCCCCGTAGCTACGCCCCTGGGGGGGGGGGCGGAGTGGTAGTCAACTTCAAATGTCATTTTCACCTCTTTACAACTACACGTATACCATGTTTTAGAGGAGATTCTGATGGTATTTAGTCTTGGAGCAAGGCGACAGTTTATCATTGTTTAATGTGGGCTTATTAGTCAACATATTTTGAACGTATAACTAATACGCTCACAATGAATGCTTATTATGGGGGTCATCAGCTTCAAATAGCAATATTTTCTTCATTATCTCGAGATTACATTATTTTTGGCTGAAATTTAAATGGTTATATAGCCCCATCTACGTCGCATCTAAGTACAATATTAATTGTTCATCTCGATCTTCACGACCGACCGGTCTATACGACTACGAGAGATAAACGGGCCAACATCTCCATAGACCCTCGGAATGACTTGGCTATGTATTTGAATAGCGCCAAGTCCATTATTCTCTTCTAGTTCGGCTCCTTGGACCACCATTTGAGCCTTTTAGGGTTTCTGTAGTCTTTGGTAGCTCGATCCAAGTCTATGTATTTTGTAGTTATAGTCTGCTCCATGGGCGTCGATTTGTCATTGATACCCATTCATCAGGGGGGGGATGATCTATTCATCCATCCCCCCTGATGAATAGGTATTACTTAAAGTATCGACGCCCATGGTCTGCTCTCCTTAGACCCCTTAACTTCCCGTTTCATACACGGAGTGTAGCTCCAAAGACCCTATATTTTGTGCTTGTAGTCACATCTACAAAGTATGGCAAGGGGTTTGCAATACCGAACGGTTGTATTACCGTACATGCAAATTCCAATAGGAAAAACGTTCGAATTTTGAAAGTTGAATTTGAAAGTCGGCATTAACGGAGGATAATAAAAGGATGTTTAGCAAACATTTTCCACCATTTCCCGAAGAAAATAAGCGCCCTGAAGTTATACGCGCGTTTTTGCCGCGCACCAGTGGCAGCGCGCATGTCAATGACATTCCCATGCAAAACATTCACGTTTGGTGCGTCCGTTAGCGTTTATTTTTTCCGTAACCCTAACGCGTCGCTTTCTCCTCAAAAACTCGTAAAAGCGCGCTGGTAAAGCCAAGACTAGCCCCCGCTGCTATTATGCATCAAAATCTGCGGCTCTGCGACATCGAACTAGATAAGACAAGTCCAAGGGGCAAGGGTGACCATTATTTAATTAGTGTCCGATCTCGAATGCGGACTACGACCACGACAGTGAGACTAGGAACATTATGATTCATCTAGGCGTATAACTATCACACTCACAGTCATCATGGTGTGTGAAGCCACGATTTTATTGAGAAAATAGCTAGGCTTGCGTGTAAATCAACACCGCGAGCTAGTCTTGGCTTTCCAGCGCGCTTTCACGAATTCCGACGCGTTAGTGTTACGGAAAAAATAAACGCGTCCCGGTTAATACAACCCGGTTTGTGCGCTACAAACAATTCTGCTTTCTTGAAAGGGTGCCGTAAAAGTTCAATTTGCGTACGTTTGCCGCTTTTTTCTACGAAATAAGTTATCAATTCTTTATTTTGAGAATATATAGATCACTTATTTGTGTTTTATTCATATCTCTGTTCTTCATGTTGATCGTTGTCATGGCGTAAATAATGGTATCCGGTAATAGGACCCGATCGTATAAATGGTTCACTCAGGTGAACCATTTACACGCAATTATGCTAATGCGCTGGAGATAACAATACTGGCCATTCGTACACTGTTGCCGTTCAACAGTTGACCGCCGTGTTTTAGGACGCATCGGTAAGGAAAACGGACGGGAAATAATCATTTTATTTCTACATTTTGCGGTCTTCAAAACAACGAAGTCGGTAATTATTATCAAAGTATTGTGGATCACATAAACGAAAGTTGTTTTGCATTTGCTGGTAAATTGAGGGAGAAATCAGCCAAAAAAAAAAAAATGTTTCCGTTGGATAGTGCAGCGGGCGGAAGAGGTTGATCTCCGCACAACGCTATTGTAATGAACCTAAGATGTGTGCTTGTAGTCAGCTCTTCAGACCCCCATTTCAGAGTTCCGTGAGGCACACCCTCGCAATGCTCCTTTATAATTTTAATGTTATTAATATATAAATTTGAACCCCAAATATTGGGGGGTGATAATACAGGCCACCCCCCCCCCCCCGCCCCCCCCCCCCTCACCTGAAATATTGGGGCCTATATCCCCCCCCCCCCCCCGTGATCGACGCCCCTGATTACAATGATAACAATGTTGTAACAATCCTCCTAACATTCTAGCGATCATGAATTGTGAATCGTGTCTGTACCGTGCTTGTCATGGCAGCTACCGTACCTCGCTCATCTACTCCTACGTGCGCTCCTAAAAGCTATCTTTTTAGCTCTTCGTAGTGCTTAGTAGTGTTTCGTAGTGAATTCGTAGTGCTTCGTACGTAGTGCTTCACGGTGTTCGCGGTGATGACCGATGACAATCCATATGACTGGAATGACAAAACAGTTTCTTGCAGTTGCTTACTTTCTGGGAAAAAAATCCGCTCAAATTTGTCACAAGGTGATACAAGTGTGAATTGTTACGGCGGAATATGGTGTGAAATCAAAATACAGCACCACAAAATTAGCGTAAAATTTATATTTTGTGCTTACCTCTGCTCGGCATCTGTCGCAGTATACACATGACTGTAATGCACGCACGGTGGTGCCGTATCCGTGACCTGCAAAATCCGTACCCAGTCGCAAATGCGCATGCTCTTAGACTGTTATGCCTATATATGGTGCGTGTCTTGCGAAAATCGTGTCCATTATTACGCCACAATTTCATTCAAATAACAAATTGACACGTGTTTTATCAAATGTTTAAATGGCGTGAATGGATTTTCTTAATCCACCGTCGGGTTTTGACAACACTTTGTGCTGCAAGGAGCCTCAAGGAGGGAACGAATAGGAACGAATTTTGCAGGCAATTTTCCCACAGGTGCGCATGCGTATTTACGACTGCGTACGAATTTCGCAGTGCGTACGGATTTAGCGTGACACCGGGGCTCAGTGACTTTTCTATAGATCGTATGTCAAAAAATTATTAAAAACATATTGTGCGACTTGATCATAGGCCACATGTACCGTTGTACCGGTATCAAAATCCGATTCAGCAGTCGCGCGTTGTTTGTATTGACGTCTCTTTAGTCGGATTACGCAGCAGAATCCGGCTTTGTCTTTGATCGCTGCAATGATGACGTCACCTCAAAACTCGTCGGCAATGCATGCTGGGTAAGGAGGTACTATTTAGTATCTACCACAGTATGTAATGGGTATGATGCAGACAAGTAAAAATAAAAAAATTGAATACAAGATAAATCTGCAATCTTTACTCACCCTCATAGATGTAAATCCATACCTAAATAATCACTTTATCCATAGATGGTTTCATTTTCAGTTTTGGTCCACTTTTCACACATAATTCAGGTTAGTTCTCTACTAATCTACTGTAGTGTTTCCACACTGTGTAGGAGTGATCTGTGAATGAATTGCAAGTAAAATGTACAGTATCTCAAAGTGGTCAAAAGAGGGCGCTATGCATACTGTATTGAACTATGTACATGGTGTGTGTGTGTTTGTGTGTAACAGTATACAGATGGCTGTAGGTAGAGCAACTCATAAGCAAGAAGTTGGGATCGTTTTTCCTCTATTCTTTTTGGATTTCTAATATGGATTTTAATTTTCTACCAAAAGGTATGACTTCTTATAAGATATTTATTACAGTAAAGAGTAATTCTAATGATATATATCACTAATTGTCTGTATTTTGACAGCTTTCTAGTCTAGCATTATCAGTATTGATTTTCACCTACCTGAAATACTGCATACAAGTGCAAGGGGCTTATACAGTAGTAAGCCCCCTTGACCTCGAATTGCAGGGGTGGGTATTCCCCGCGTACGTGGTCGGTCGACTATACATAGCCACTGTACAGCTGGAGTATAGATCGACAAATCTATCGCTTTCATGGCCTTTTTGACATTATTTTGACACTGTACGTGTCATTCCATAATTCCGGCGATTTTTACAATTTTAAAACGATTTTCCATCACTCTTCTTCGGTCTTTCGCGGTACTTTTTGTTCAAACTGCAAAAAAAATATATATAATGTGCATCCGTATGCGCGAACACTTTTTCAGAAACTTAGGCAGCTAGGTACGGTACAGCGCGCGCGCCGTAAAGCTGCTATACAGAACTTGGGCGCCAAGTTCTATATAGCAGCTTTGCGGCGCGCGCGCTGTACCGTACCTAGCTGCCTAAGTTTCTGAAAAAGTGCGCAGACTTTATATCACAAGTTGACAGACCTCATTTCACTTACCCGAAAGAAAAATATCTCCAAAAAAGATATTTCAGCGATTTGTTATACTCTATTTACTTCAATTTTGTCGCGCTAGCTGCTTGAAAACGATTTCCGCCGCGAAAAGTTATCCAAATCAACTCGATTGTATTTGCATTAACTCTTGACTTGGAGTATATTGTCAATCAAATTTGCTGATTCCACTTTTAGAAGAAGATAGTGATTGGCATTTTTGTTTGTTCATAAATGGCATCGGGAAAAGCACCAGCGATCGGGATCGACCTGGGCACGACATATTCGTGTGTCGGGGTCTACCAGAACGGGAAAGTGGAGATCATTGCCAACGACCAGGGGAACAGGACGACGCCGAGCTACGTCGCCTTCACCGACACCGAGAGACTCATCGGGGATGCCGCCAAGAATCAGGTCGCCATGTAAGTAGAAGAAAATGTATACTATACGTATCCTTCCTATCCTTCAATATAAAAAGAGTATTACATTCTTATACATTGCAAATTTAAATGAAAGACTAATGTTACATTTAAATTCATGATTGCAAAAAGTTTCCATTTTATTTCCAACAAAAGATTGTTTTTGTTATGGGAAAAATGTAGGTTTAATTAAAGGATCTAGTCACTTTGTTTGCATTTGCAAAAAATGACGAAGGAATTAACGGGGATAAAATCAAAATGTGCATTTCAGTGATCTGATATGTCCACTGGGTGATATGTGAAAATTACATGGTAAATAAATGTCATATAATTGAGTAATGAGCGAAACGCAATCTGTGATATATGCCAACTCATTGCACACATTTGAACATGTTGAAAGTCTCGCAGGGAGAGACTTTGAATTCCGAACACTTCAATCATAAATATCTTTATGAATAACGAAAGAGAATTCAACAAAAATGAAAGATTTCTCATGCTCTATTTGTAATTCGAATACGACAAGGTATGCAAAAAACGCTATCTAGAGTCCTGTAAAATACGTTTTGTGGAATGCGAATGTTACTAGATCCCTTTAAAAGAGTAATGATTTAACAACTTTTGTGTTTTACACAATAATATCGGAATATGTGTTAAAAATGCAAACTTAAATTTAGAAAATGTTATTCATTGGCAAAATTACTTACAAATCATATTGTATGTAATGTTTTTTTTGTTTTGCTGTTTTATACTATGTTTTGTTTCGTTCTTTTATTAATATATTATACTTTTTCTCAGCGCTTAGAAACATTTGTATTAAGCGCTATACAGGGTGGCCCAAAAAAACGGAACGGGGCACTTCCCAAAATAAAGTTACAAAATGAACATGTCCATCGGATAAAGTGTCTTTTCCAATGAAAAACGATACCAAGAATAGTCATTTTGGTCGTGTAGTTTTTGTTTTAGGGCGCTCTGAGTGACACCATGTCAGGTTCCCATTTTTGTCAATTTTTACCAAGTCATTGCCCGATAATTCGCACTGACTGCCCGTTATAGCACCGGACAACTGTGCTCATTCTTTTGTTTCACAGCTGAATGCACACTAACAATGACGCGCGTACTGCTCCGCTATAGCGGGCCGTAAGTGCGAATTATCGGGCACTGACTTGGTAAAAATTGACAAAAATGGGAACCTGACATGGTGTCACTCACAGCGCCCTAAAACAAAAACTACTCAACCAAAATGACTGTTCTTGGTATCGTTTTTCATTGGAAAAGACATCCTATCCGATGGACATGTTCATTGTGTTACTTTATTTTGGGAAGTGCCCCGTTCCGTTTTTTTTGTGCCACCCTGTATAATGTTATTTTTGTTTTCTTTTCATCTTCAGGAATCCCAAGAACACCATCTTTGATGCCAAGCGTCTGATTGGACGACGGTTCGCTGATGACGCCGTGAAGGCAGACATGAAGCACTGGCCCTTCAACGTGGTCGACAAGGGCGGGAGACCCATGCTTCAGGCAGAGTACATGGGAGAGAACAAGATATTCGCACCGGAAGAGATCAGCTCCATGGTGCTCACCAAGATGAAGGAGACTGCCGAGGCCTACCTGGGTCAGAGGGTCACCGACGCCGTCATCACCGTCCCTGCTTACTTCAACGATGCCCAGCGACAGGCGACCAAGGACGCCGGGGTGATCGCTGACCTCAACGTGCTGAGAATCATCAACGAACCAACAGCAGCAGCGCTCGCGTATGGACTCGATAAGAAACTACGGGGAGAACAGTACGTCCTCATCTTTGATCTGGGAGGAGGGACCTTTGATGTCTCCATCCTGGCCATCGATGACAGCATCTTCGAGGTGAAGTCCACCGCGGGGGACACCCATCTCGGAGGTGAAGACTTTGACAACCGACTAGTCGGCCACCTCTGTGAGGAGTTCAAGCGCAAACACAAGAAGGACCTGAAGTCCAATCCCTGTGCGCTGCGCCGTCTCCGCAGGGCAGCTGAGCGAGCCAAGAGAACCCTGTCGAGTAGTTCTCAAGCCAGCATCGCGATTGATTCACTCTTCGAAGGCATTGACTACTACACCAATGTCAGCAGGGCTCGCTTTGAGGAGCTGTGCTCGGATCTCTTCAGGAAATGTCTGGAGCCGGTAGACCAAGCCATCAACGACGCCAAGATTGACAAGAAGACCATCGACACCGTTGTCATAGTCGGTGGGTCGACAAGAATCCCCAAGATCCAGAAACTCCTCCAAGATTACCTAAACGGCAAGGAGCTCAACAAATCCATCAACCCTGATGAAGCTGTCGCCTATGGTGCCGCCGTCCAAGCTGCCATCTTGTCTGGCGATCAGAGCGAAGAGATCAAGGACATTCTCCTCGTTGATGTCACTCCACTCTCCCTGGGCATTGAGACAACGGGCGGCGTAATGACGAAACTGATCGAGAGAAACTGCAGCATCCCGACCAAGGCAGCCGATATTTTCACGACGACTGCGGACAACCAGCCGGTAGTGAGTATCCTGGTGTTCGAGGGTGAACGAGCGATGACGAAGAACAACAACAGGCTCGGCCAGTTTGAGTTGTCTGGCATCCCTCCTGCTCCTAGAGAAGTGCCAAAGATCGAGGTAACCTTCGACATCGATGCCAACGGCATCATGAACGTGACGGCCAAGGACCAGAGCACTGGTCGCAGCAACAAGATCACCATCACCAACGACAGCGGCAGGCTGTCCAAGGAGGACATCGATCGCATGGTCAACGATGCAGAGCAATACAAAGCTAAAGACGATGCCCAGCGAGAGCGCATCGCCGCCAGGAACCAGCTGGAGAGCTACGCCTTCAACATCAAGGCTGCCGTCAACGATCCCGCGGCCGAGAGCAAGCTGAGCTCCGGTGACAAGCAGGCCGTGATCAAGGCGTTCGAAGATGTCATGTCCTGGCTGGAGAGCAACTCGCTGGCAGAGAAGGACGAGTACACGTACAAGCTGGAGGAACTGCAGAAGACGTGCTCTCCCGTCATGGCTAAGATGCACGGTGGATAACCAACAGGAGGATTCAACCCAGGAGCGCAGGGTCCTACTGGGAGTCAGCATTCGCAGGGCAATGGTGGGCCAACTGTCGAGGAAGTCAAATAAGCTTTCATTCAGCTGAAAACTCTCTTTAGACTAGTTTGGACACTTTGCTTAGAACACTTGATGTAGGGCTAACCTTGAGGGGGTGACCCAGACAATCAGCTGAAATTCATTTCATCGTAACCAATTTCAAAAAAACATTTAAAGGTTGGCTGACAAGAAAACTACCTAAAAATTGTGTTTTACTATATCTAAGGTAGATTTTCATGAAGATTACTAATAAAAACATATTTTCCGCGTCGGAAAACCCAGTAAAATAAAAAAAATGTAAAAAAAATTTAAATTCACTTTAGTAATCCCCGTAAAAAAAAATTGAGTCCGGGCGAAGAAAAATGACGTCATCTTTGTGACGTCACATGCAGGCAATCACAGTATAGCTCAGTCATAGACGTACACGCTGAGTGCAATACTCACGTTGACAGATATTATTTCGATTTTTTTTTCAATATTTGCAAACATTTGTTAAAGTTTATATCATTGACGATCTACACTCAGATGTGTTGCTGCAAGCTGCTATAATTCATTTCTTAGGAATTTTCAGTTAAGCCTCAATTTACAAGCAAAAACGAGTTTGTTTTACTAGCAAGTCATAGGCTCTGCATGTAAACCATGCACGTTCCTCCGTGTTGCGGTCTGCTTGTGATGTCATGATCCGGGTTGCACGTGCGCACATTCCCGCTCCGCTATAAATAACTTTTTTAGCAGCATGGAACACCGATGCGAAAACAAGCAAAAAAGTTGCATGAAATTTACCTTTTTTGCCAAACTTAAGGATTTCTTTGAAAAAAAGAGTGTGGTATATCAATATAGGCACATAATATTTAAAGCTATAAACCTGAATCAAAGCCGGGATTTCACCATACCTTTTAAAGGGACTTAGTAACATTGTCCAAATCCTCAAAATAAAATTGTAATTCTAGCGGTTCCTTTATACCTTGTTGTATTCGTATTAACAATAAAATCATGGGACAGCTTTCGGTTTTTCAAATTTCCCTTTCATTACAAAGATATGTATGATTAAAGTATTTAGATAAGAAAATCTCCGGGCGAGATTTTCATCCCTGTACAAAGTGAATGCAGTGAGTTGGTGAATATCACCCAATATCACTTTGCATTTTCGCTCATTACTTGGCCATACATTGTCCATTTGACCTGAAATTTTCACACAATACCCTGAGGACATATGAGATAACAACAGTATACATTGCATCAACCATTCATCAGTTTTTGCACATCTCAACAAAGTTACTAGATCCCTTTAAAGGGAGAGATCCACTTTTGCAAGCCAAAATTCAAAAGTTGCGAGGTTATTGTCTTATATGAAAGGAAATGTCATTTAATAGCATGCCTGAAAAAATTAGGGCTTGAAATCTCTTTTTCGTGGAGTTATAGACCTAAAACTGAATAAACTGAGGGACGTCGGTTAATTAGGTACATAAGTATTTTCGGCCGGTGAGTAAGTTCGTACATAGATTTCACGGAGTGCCAGATCGGTATACATGACCCCTACGTGACCCGCGCTAGCTACGTGACTCGCGCATAAGTACTAATGTGTGAGCGTTTACCAAGCAAAATACCCAAACATCGCTTAAACTGACTACATGTAATTATATATTCTTTCTTTTTGAGATCTTTTTCCGTGACATACGTTAACAAATGTCGGCTTCACAATACCTTTACGAGAATTAGTACTATTTTGTTGTAATATTATGCTAAATCAGTTGAACTCCTTTATTGACCGATATATAGTTTAAATTGAGGGACGCATTCGTTTTTCATTCGTAGAATCCAAATTAGAGGGCTGTTCGCTCTGATTTTTTGTTTGCGTGTTACATTGATCCCCATCCGTCAACTGAAAGCTGTTCAGACGTTTTGTAAAAGTGGACCTGTCCCTTTAACATTTTAGTTACTCTTCGAGAAGTCAAAAGTCTGTTGTTAATTATGGACACGTGACGCTAATGAAGAAAGTATCCGCTTGTGGCTTGTTCATATAGATTGATGTTCTTGTTTTCCAAGAGTTTTCAATATTTTAATTTCAATATCTTGTAAATTTAGTATCAAATCGCAAAACACAAATATTTACATCTTACTGTTCTTTGCCAACTATACCTATATATGTTATATATATTTACATAAGATGATGGCGTCTTAATTAAGGGAAATTGAGCATTCCTATTGGTTGATTACTGATGCTTAATCCGGTATAGTAAATGGTAAAGTTAACTTATAGCAAAGACGCTTAATGGAAAGACCGACCACTGTACAATTATCCTGTACAAAGTGAATGGGCAGAGCGCGATGTACAAAATTAACACGCACTTTGATACGCAGGCTTTTCATTATGACGTCACAATAACAATGTTTACTTCGCCTGACTAAAAATAACTTCAAGATGACGTGATAAAGTTTGACGACCCCAAATTTGCATATCGCGCGTGAAATTTGCTTTGCGCACAATTTGCGCGTACAATTATAAAGAATTAAATTCATAGAAGTATGAATAAACAAACCAACCCGTTTATAACTAGAAGGCTCACTTAACGCGCGCAAGTCACGTGTCCCATAGACTTTGTACATGGGCAACATGGCGGAGTGAACCGATTTTTGAAGCTCCCGTAGCCCACTTCTCTACGTCATCGCGTAGTGACCTAGAAATACTGGACCAATCATCATGCTATGCAGTGCGTAGACTATCGCGCCTATTTTCCTGCGCACTGTCCTAGATTTCATCACGCTTATGAGAACAATGGGAGCCATTGTGACGTATGCATATGAACTTGTTTTATTGACCTCGATCCCGTGACGACGCGTTTGAACTACTCTGTGATTGGTTAACTGTAGTTCCCAAGTAGCCCATAATGCAACCAGTTGTGGGCTCTTCCGGTGAGCAAAAATCGCTGCACTCTGGCAGCAGTGACACCCCCCTGATTAAATTTCCTAAATCTCCGGTTTTTTAATGGGGAAAATGCGCAGAGCGCGCTATTATTTTTAATACGCGCTGGCCCTTGTACAAAGTACGCAGGGCTTTATAGGCCGACGAGACGAGAGAACACTCACAATTTGAGCAAGGTCAATTTGGGTTTATCAACATGATAACAAAATCAGTTCCTCAAAATAATCATCTTATATGAGTACATGATTCCTGTCGTTAAATATTTCATTTAGACACCTCTAAATTTTTAATTTCTCTCGTGCGATTATATTGCACTCGGCCTGCGGCCTCGATGCAATATAATCGCTCTCGAGAAATTAAAAATGTATCGTTGTCTATTCTGGTATATTCAACTCCAAACCATGCACTATTTGTATAATATTACAAGTGACACAGCACCGAGTTGTAGACTAGAATGTACGTCTAAAATAATACTTTGCCAACCTTGCAAAATGTGTGATTATAATAGTTTTTATGATATAATAATTAAGGTTTATATGTATACTTAGCGACTTTACTATTGTAACACAATAACACAGTTCTTACGTTTGTTACTTTGTAAATCTGTATTGCATCGTGGCTCTTTAAAAGATAAATTATTTATTTCATAATCTTCGAGAGGCAATTATGTGTCAATAATATTAATTACGTTTAAGCATTTATGTACTGAATGTATCACTAACCCTCCAAGTATTCCATCTTTCCATTTTAATGCTCTAAAAAGTATTTCAAGTTCAAGTAACTTGTTGATTGTTGTTGATTTTGCATGTTACAGTACTCTATACTTTCGTTGCATTATGTTTATAAAATATAATATTTGCCAATGTATTGGGTAGTTCCAAAAAAAAACCGCTGCTTTTCAAAAGTTTAATATATAAAATGTTTTATATGTTATTTGATTCATGCGACAAGATAACATTGTTTAAACAATTAAGTTTCTCTTGATGAAATATTTCATCTGAAAATTAATTATATTCACGCATTTGCTTGTAAAATTTGGCTTGTGGCATTTTATTTGGAGTTTGTTGCTTGTGCTGGAAATGATATATATTTGATATGATGTTGTGGTGTGGTGGCAGGGGTGATGGTTGTGGTGGTGGAGGTGGTGGTGGTATTGGTAGTGATGGTGATGACAGTTGTGTTTGTGGTGGTGGTAGCGTTGGCGGTGGTGTTGGTGGTCGATGATCGTGATGATGAGGATTGAGGATGAGGATGATGATGATGATGGTGATGCTCCGCATCGTCATTGGGTCAACCCTTAGCAAAAAGCTAGATCCGCCCCTGGTTTGTTTGGGTTTCATTGCCCTTTAATTCTATCCGCGATTTACAAATCATCTGAACAGTCTCCAGTATAGATGAGGATGAATTTAAAGGGAAAGTTGAGTTTTGGTAGAGAGGGCGCTAGACTACTTAATTGGTTTGTGAGGTAATGAAAAACTGAGTGTAAAATTTGAAAGAGCATAATATTTAAACAATAAAATCATCTTTGTTTGATCAAAATCGGTTCAGAAACGGCTGAAATATCCATAAATATAACAATTTGTAATAAACCCGGGGCCCCGGGTTTATTAGAGAATTTTGAACCAGCCGTTAAAAATTCAAAAAAATGCTTCCTCTTTTCAAAAAGTTACAAAATAGGTATTTAAATAGTTGTTGGTTATTTCTCTATCTAATCACTATTTCAACAAAGCATCACATGCACAATATTTTATTCAAAATGGTTGAAACCGATGAGTGTTTAGAGAGCGCCCTCTTACGTTTTAACGGCTCTTTTTGAATGATAACATGATCTTTACTACGTCATTTGTAATTTTGAATTCCTTTCTAGTTATAACTATTAGTTTGTAATGTAATAATGCAGGTTTTGGTTACTAAAATGCAGTTTCACTAAAACTGTACTCTCCTTACCAGAACTCAACTATCCCTTTAACACCCACATAACATTTTAGATCGAACATTTAATTGCTGTAATTTGCATTCTACGAATTAAAAAAATATCATAAAAAATGGAAGACTGCATGATCTCTTCATGGCCTGATCCGACTGTGCCGTTTCTCCTTCCGTTTCCTATCCGATCAAAATGTGGCGAACCAGTCAATTTCCTTTCACGCGAAAGCCCCATTAAAGCATCCTACTAGTCCATTCCGAACTTGGTCCGCATCATTTCGTTTCCTGCTAGTATTCCATCCGGATGTCAAACGGGTAGGACTGTCATATTCGGTCAAAATCATGTCAGATTTGGGAAAATCCATGCATGCCATGCTCGGGCAAAACCATGTCATATTCGGGCGAAAAAAAAGTCATATTTTGGCAAACTCATGTTACACATTCTGGGAAATTAGGGCAATAAAATATCATAATTTGGGGTATCTTACAAGCCAGGACCTTTTTTCTTTTTCTTTTTTCCCCTTCTCGTGAGGTAAAAAGACGCAGAGGATAATTATCGGGAAAATACCTCAGCCCCCTGAAAAAATGTGCCCTACGCCCATGATTATTGAGGTGTTGCTTATCTCAAGAAAATGGTTTCGTTCATTCATTTAAACATTTATGTTCGTTTTTGGAACGCATATTTATTTTGAAAATGAAAGATTTTAATAATCAGTCCGATGAATATGGCTGACCATAAACATTACGTAAAATATTTTCCCCAAAAAATCTTTGTTACCTCCGCCAACGAAGTTAGAGGAGGTTATGTTTTCGGTCCCGTTTGTTTGTTTGTTCGTCACCAGTCTCCCGCGCACAATTTCACAGATACCTGTACCAATTTTTCGTAGTTCTAAGCTTCGTGTTCCTCTAGAATAAAACCCATTAAATTTTCAAGGTCAAAAGTCAAAGGGCAAGGTCAAGGTCACGCAAACATCAAAATTTGGGTGTTGGCGGAGGTATGCACTCTCTGAATGCACTACGTCTAGATAGTTTTTGTTATGTTATTTACGCATTTTAGTCGTTATAATTATGTTTACATGTCACGCTCCTCTGAAATGTGTCTTGGAGGTCAACGGGGTCAACTTGCTAAATTTTCGCCGTGTACCTGTCGTGATCCTGTCGTGGGTTACGATGAGAATTTGAGGGATTTTGTAGCTTGTTTTACGATGTTGTACGATAGTCGCACGACAGACGAATATTAAAATTGAGTGTCGTGCGACAAAAATCTGTCGTGGCCTCGTGGCTTGAAATTCGGACAACCCTATTTTATGCCACGACAGATCCACGACATTTTTGTCGTACACGGTGTCGTGATAGGCTTATGCCGAAAGGGTGGGTAGCGTCGCGTCGCGTCGCGTTGAATGTGACTATTTGCCGAATAATCTTCGCAGGCAAATTGCCAAATTCCGGCATAAGCATAATGTATTGACAATAACGTTCTTGTTTATTATAATCTACAGATACTTTAGATACTGATGCGCATACATTCTGTTTACAGCATAGGGCAAACTTACGTTAATTTAACCGAGAATTCGATTGTTTTCTAGAAGATTCGACTCCACTTCCTGAAGGTTGCTTGGCGCGTCATTGTTCAAGTGGAAAGTGCCACGCACTTCATCAAAAGAAATGACAGCAGTCTCTTCATGACGTCATCACGCTCCAGAACTTTCCGGGATTTTCCCTCGCACACGTGTGTTTATTATTATGTTCTTGTCTTGTCTTGTCTTGTCTTGTCTTGTCTTGTCTTGTCTTGTTAATAATCGCCTCTAGAAGTTGATTTGATGTATGCGGCAAGACTATAAATGCTAGAGCATCGCTGCGCAAGCATTATATCACAAGTTGACAGACTTCATTTCACTTACCCGAAAGGAAAATATCTCCAAAAAAGATATTTCAGCGATTTGTTCTATAACTATACACTATTTACTTCAATTTTGTCGCGCTAGCTGCTTGAAAACGATTTCCGCCGAGAAAAGTTATCCGAATCAACTCGATTGTATTTGCATTAACTCTGTTGGAGTATATTGTCAATCAAATTTGCTGATTCCAGTTTTAGAAGAGGATAGTGATTGGCATTTTATTTTTTACATAAATGGCATCATCGGGAAAAGCACCAGCGATCGGGATCGACCTGGGCACGACATATTCGTGTGTCGGGGTCTACCAGAACGGGAAAGTGGAGATCATCGCCAACGACCAGGGGAACAGGACGACGCCGAGCTACGTCGCCTTCACCGACACCGAGAGACTCATCGGGGATGCCGCCAAGGATCAGGTCGCCATGTAAGTAGAAGAAAATGTACATACATACATATCCTTCCTAATATTACTTGATTTTCCGACGGGTAGATTACACTTTATTGTTTGCCACGGCTTTGCTAAATACTCAAGATTGTTTTGTCACTTTCCTGTGCTTTTCTGTTTCGAGACTGAGAGGGATTCAAAGGCCCCCCCCCCCCCCCGACGATGATTCAACAATATCATTATATAACCTCTTATATGATAATCGTATATTTTATATTTTATATATCTTATATGCTCATTATATACATTTTCAATATAAAAAGGGTATTACATTTTTACATTGCAATTTTAAATGAAAGACTACTCTACATTTAAATTCATGATTGCAAAAAGTTTCCATTTTACTTCCAAACAAAAGATTGTTTTTGTTATGGGGAAAATGTAGGTTTAATTAAAGGATCTAGTCACTTTGTTTGCATTTGCAAAAAAATGACGAAGGAATTAACGGTGATAACATCTGCATTTCAGTGATCCGATATGTTCACTGGGTGATGTGTGAAAATTACATGGTAAATAAATGTCATATAATTGAGTAATGAGCGAAACGCAATATGTGATATACATGCCAACTCATTGCACACATTTGAAAGTCTCGCAGGGAGAGACTTTCAATTCCGAACACTTCAATCATAAATATCTTTATGAATAACGAAAGAGAAATTCAACAAAAATGAAAGATTTCTCATGCTCTATTTGTAATTCGAATACGACGAGGTATGCACGAACCGCTATCTATAGAGTCCTGTAAAATACGTATTGTGGATTGCGAATGTTACTAGATCCCTTTAAAAGAGTAATGATTTGACAACTTTTGTGTTTTACACAATAATATCGGAATATGTGTGAAAAATGCAAACTTAAATTTAGAAAATATTATTCATTGGCAAAATTACTTACAAATCATATTATATGTAATGTTTTTTTTTTTTTTTGCTGTTTTATACTATGTTTTGTTTCGTTCATTTATTAATATATTATACTTTTTCTCAGCGCCTAGAAACATTTGTATTAAGCGCTATACAGGGTGGCCCAAACAAAACGGAACGGGGCACTTCCCAAAATAAAGTTACAAAATGAACATGTCCATCGGATAGGGTGTCTTTTCCAATGAAAAACGATACCAAGAATAGTCATTTTGGTCGTGTAGTTTTTGTTTTAGGGCGCTCTGAGTGACACCATGTCAGGTTCCCATTTTTGTCAATTTTTACCAAGTCATTGCCCGATAATTCGCACTGACTGCCCGTTATAGCATCGGACAACTGTGCCCATTCTTTCGTTTCACAGCTGAATGCACACTAACAATGACGCGCGTACTGCTCCGCTATAGCGGGCCGTAAGTGCGAATTATCGGGCACTGACTTGGTAAAAATTGACAAAAATGGGAACCTGACATGGTGTCACTCACAGCGCCCTAAAACAAAAACTACTCAACCAAAATGACTGTTCTTGGTATCGTTTTTCATTGGAAAAGACATCCTATCCGATGGACATGTTCATTGTGTTACTTTATTTTGGGAAGTGCCCCGTTCCGGTTTTTTTTGTCCCACCCTGTATAATGTTATTTTTGTTTTCTTTTCATCTTCAGGAATCCCAACAACACCATCTTTGATGCCAAGCGTCTGATTGGACGACGGTTCGATGATGACGCCGTGAAGGCAGACATGAAGCACTGGCCCTTCAACGTGGTCGACAAGGGCGGGAGACCCATGCTTCAGGCAGAGTACATGGGAGAGAACAAGATATTCGCACCGGAAGAGATCAGCTCCATGGTGCTCATCAAGATGAGGGAGACTGCCGAGTCCTACCTGGGTCAGAGGGTCACCGACGCCGTCATCACCGTCCCTGCTTACTTCAACGATGCCCAGCGACAGGCGACCAAGGACGCCGGGGTGATCGCTGGCCTCAACGTGCTGAGAATCATCAACGAACCAACAGCAGCAGCGCTCGCGTATGGACTCGATAAGAAACTACGGGGAGATCAGTACGTCCTCATCTTTGATCTGGGAGGAGGGACCTTTGATGTCTCCATCCTGGCCATCGATGACAGCATCTTCGAGGTGAAGTCCACCGCGGGGGACACCCATCTCGGAGGTGAAGACTTTGACAACCGACTAGTCGGCCACCTCTGCGAGGAGTTCAAGCGCAAACACAAGAAGGACCTGAAGTCCAATCCCTATGCGCTGCGCCGTCTCCGCACGGCAGCTGAGCGAGCCAAGAGAACCCTGTCGAGTAGTTCTCAAGCCAAAATCGCGGTTGATTCACTCTTCGAAGGCATTGACTACTACACCAACGTCAGCAGGGCTCGCTTTGAGGAGCTGTGCTCGGATCTCTTCAGGAAATGTCTGGAGCCGGTAGACCGAGCCATCAACGACGCCAAGATTGACAAGAAGACCATCGACACCGTTGTCATAGTCGGTGGGTCGACAAGAATTCCCAAGATCCAGAAACTCCTCCAAGATTACCTAAACGGCAAGGAGCTCAACAAATCCATCAACCCCGATGAAGCTGTCGCCTATGGTGCCGCCGTCCAAGCTGCCATCTTGTCTGGCGATCAGAGCGAAGAGATCAAGGACATTCTCCTCGTTGATGTCACTCCACTCTCCCTGGGCATTGCGACAACGGGCGGCGTGATGACAAAACTGATCGAGAGAAACTGCAGCATCCCGGCCAAGGCAGCCGATATTTTCACGACGACTGCGGACAACCAGCCGGTAGTGAGTATCCGGGTGTTCGAGGGCGAACGAGCGATGACGAAGAACAACAACTGGCTCGGCCAGTTTGAGTTGTCTGGCATCCCTCCTGCTCCTAGAGAAGTGCCAAAGATCGAGGTAACCTTCGACATCGATGCCAACGGCATCATGAACGTGACGGCCAAGGACCAGAGCACTGGTCGCAGCAACAAGATCACCATCACCAACGACAGCGGCAGGCTGTCCAAGGAGGACATCGATCGCATGGTCAACGATGCAGAGCAATACAAAGCTAAAGACGATGCCCAGCGAGAGCGAATCGCCGCCAGGAACCAGCTGGAGAGCTACGCCTTCAACATCAAGGCTGCCGTCAACGATCCCGCGGCCGAGAGCAAGCTGAGCTCCGGTGACAAGCAGGCCGTGATCAAGGCGTTCGACGATGTCATGTCCTGGCTGGAGAGCAACTCGCTGGCAGAGAAGGACGAGTACACGTACAAGCTGGAGGAACTGCAGAAGACGTGCTCTCCCATCATGGCTAAGATGCACGGTGGATAACTAACAGGAGGATTCAACCCAGGAGCGCAGGGTCCTACTGGGTGGGAGTCAGCATTCGCAGGGCAATGGTGGGCCAACTGTCGAGGAAGTCGACTAAGCTTTCATTCGGCTGAAAACTCTCTTTAGACTAGTTTGGACGCTTTGCTTAGAACACTTGATGTAAGGCTAACCTTGAGGGGGTGACCCAGACGATCAGCTGACAAGAAAACTACCTAAAAATTGTGTTTTACTATATCTAAGGTAGATTTTCATGAAGATTACTAATACAAACATATTTTCCGCGTCGGAAAACCCAGTAAAATAAAAAAAAATAAAACAACTTTTAAATTCACTTTAGTAATCCCCGTAAAAAAAAATTGAGTCCGGGCGAAGAAAAATGACGTCATCTTTGTGACGTCACATGCAGGCAATCGCAGTATAGCTCGGTCATAGACGTACACGCTGAGTGCAATACTCACGTTGACAGAGAGATATTATTTCGATTTGTTTCAATATTTGCAAACATTTGTTAAAGTTTATATCATGGACGATCTACACTCAGATGTGTTGCTGCAAGCTGCTATAATTCATTTCTTAGGAATTTTCAGTTAAGCCTCAATTTACAAGCAAAAACGAGTTTGTTTTACTAGAAAGTCATAGGCTCTGCATGTAAACCATGCACGTTCCTCCGTGTTGCGGTCTGCTTGTGATGTCATGATCCGGGTTGCACGTGCGCACATTCCCGCTCCGCTATAAATAACTTTTTTAGCAGCATGGAACGCCGATGCGAAAGCCGCGAAAACAAGCAAAAAAGTTGCATGAAATTTACCTTTTTTGCCAAACTTAAGGATTTCTTTGAAAAAAATAGTGTGGTATATCAATATAGGCACATAATATTTAAAGCTATAAACCTGAATCAAAGCCGGGATTTCACCATACCTTTAACATTTTAGTTACTCTTCTAGAAGTCAAAAGTCTGTTGTTAATTATGGACACGTGACGCTAATGAAGAAAGTATCCGCGTGTGGCTTGTTCATATAGATGTGTTCTTGTTTTCCAAGAGTTTTCAATATTTTAATTTCAATATTTTGTAAATTTAGTACCAAATCGCAAAACACAAATATTTACATCTTACTGTTCTTTGCCAACTATACCTATAGATGTTATATTTATATTACAAGTGACACAGCACTGAGTTGTAGAGTAGACTTCAAGTACGTTTACAAATAAACAGAAGTTGATTCGTTCTAAAATAATATTATGCCAACCTTGCAAAATGTGTGTTTATAGCAGTTTTTCATGAGATAAGAATTAAGGTTTATATATGTTATATACTAGCGACTTTACTATTGTTGTAACACATTTATACAGTTATTATGTTTGTTACTTTGTAAATCTGTATTGCGCCGTGGCTCTTTAAAAGATAAATTATTTATTTCATAAACTTCGAGAAGCAATTATGTGTAAATAATGCAGATTACGTTTAAGCATTTATGTGCTGAAAGTATCACAGACCCTTCAATATATTCCATCTTTCAATGTTAATGCTCTAAATAGTTTTTGGTATGAAAACGGTATTAAAAACAAGTTCAGATTGTTGTTGATGTTGCATGTTACAGTAATCATGTACTACCTTCATAGCATTATGTTGATATATTTGCCAATATTGGGTAGTTCCAACAAAAACAAAAACGCTGCTTTTCAAAAGTTTAATATATAAAATGTTATATATGCATGTTATTTGCTTTATACAACAAGAAAACATTGTTTACAAAATAAAGTTTCTCTTGATGACAATTTTCATCTGAAAATTAATTATATTCACGCATTTGCTTGTAAAATTTGACTTGTGGCATTTTATTTGGCGTGTGTTGCTTTTGATGATAATGATGTTGTGGTATGGTGGCAGGGGTGATGGTTGTGGTGGTGGTGGTGGCGGTTGTGTTTGTAGTGTTGGTGGTAGTATAGTGGTGGCGGTTGTGGCAGTGGTGTAGGTGGTGGTAGCGTTGGTGGTAGTGGTGGATGACGGTGATGATGAGGAGGATTGAAGATGAGGAAGAGGTAGAGGATGATGATGAAGATGAAGATGAGGATGAGGATGATGATGATGATGATGATGGTTTAAAGTCTTGCCCGAAAATTGTTAGTTGAGTACTCTCGAGGAGGCTGCAGCTCCAGCTACCCATATCACCCGCCCTCCCCCCCCCCCCCCTCCCCTCTGACCTACATGTATATAGTCTTCATCGTTTCCCTTCCACGTATTATACAGTTTCTACAGAGCGTGTCAACAAAAGGTACTCCAAGTTCAAAGGTCAATTATTTCAAAATAATATATTTTCATGCCATAAAAGTGATATAGATATAAAGAATCACTATTCAGTGATACCTTTTCTGAATCAACAGTGCCACGCGTTGCTGAGATCTTTGTTGTTAAAGAGGACAGGTCCCAAACCCACTTTTTGCAAGTTTTGACCAATGAATACATTCCTGAAATCAATGTTGCATGATTTAAGTCGATGTTTGTTTTGTGTATCCAAAACATCCATCTCGTGTCGAATGTGGCCCACACATCATCTAGGTCATGAGGAGGAGATGAAAAAACCTTGTTCGTTAATTGTTCCAACATAAATAAATCACAAGGTGTTAAAACAGGGGACATTGGTGGCCATCCCACTCCATAATTAGGCGCAATAATAACCCTTTCCATGCATGTCCCCCAAAGACTTCCCATACCGTAGTCTCTGAGAGCGAAAAGACGATGGACAGATGCACTGTCTTGGACCCACCAGATCTGTCTAAATACCCCACGCACCTGTTCCTCAATTTGTTCCTCCAACTGAGGTACTGACCATATTCATGTATCATCTGAAGGTACATGCTCCCAATTATTATCAAAGAAAAATTGTCCGATCTTTTGACCACTTCCACACATTCCCATCCAACTGTCATTTTTTGACGACCGTTATTAACATCAACATTTCATTGTGGTGGATGTCCACCGGCGCAAGTGTTCAATAACAATTAACAATGTACTCAGTCATGCATGATTAGTAAATGTATTCAATTAAACGATTAATTTATTCACCAAAACAATAAAACATGTTAAAAGCGATTTATTCACATGGCACCATTAATTTCGAGAAATCGAATGATTAGCCAAAACTTGCAAAAAGTGGGTTTTGCACCGGTCACCTTCAACAATGAATAACTTAGCAATGCGTGGCACTGCTGATTCAGAAAAGGTATCAAATGAAAGCTAAATAGTTACCCTTTACATCTATACCATTTGTGAGGTATGAAAACATATTATCTTGAAATAATTGACCTTTGAACTTCGAGTACCCTTTTTTTTGCACGCTCTGTATAAATTATATCCGCGATTTAGATCGAAAAGCGCTGTAATTTGGATTATACGAATTAAAAAAATGATCATGAAAAACGTTATTTCTTCATGGCCTAGTCCCACTGTATATTATACCGTTTTTCCTTCCGTCTCTATCCGATCAAACTGTGGCGAACCGGTCAATTTCCTTTCACGCGAAAGCGATCCTGCTATTCCATTCAAAACTTGGTCAGCATCATTTCGTTTCTGTACCTTCCGGATGTCAAACGGGTAGGACTGCCATATTCGGCAAATCCTAATCCGAAAAATCAGCCAATGTTTCGAGGATTCTTTGACGATCTTGTTTTTCTCACCCGTTCTCGGGATGGAGGGGATAATATGTTGCATAATATTAAAGGACCCCCTCCATAACGAGATGGATGTTTTTTTCTAGGCAAATCCGTCATGCTCGGGCTAAACCATGTCATATTAGGGCCAAAAAAAGGAAAGAAGACATTCTGGGAAAGGTATCTCAAATTAAAGCAATAACACATATCATTTTGGGCATCTTACAGGCGAGGACTTTTTTCTTTCTTCTTTTTTTCTTGATAGGTAAGAAGACGGGAAGGATAATTTTCAGGACAAATACCTCAGCCCCCTGAACAAAATGTGCCCTACGCCCATGATCACGGGCGTAGCGAGTTACTTAATACCTATTCAACGGGGGGATGTAATCCGATGAATGAATAGCTCACCCCCCCCCCCCCCCCACTTGAATGGGTATCAATGTCATGTCTACGCCCTTGCCCATGATTATTGCGGTGTTGCTTATCTCAAGATAATTACCATGGTTCCGTTCTTTCATTCAAACATTTATGTTCGTTGTCGGAAGCGCGCATAATTATTTTGAAAATGAAAGATTTTAATAATCAGTCCGATGAATATGGCTGAATATAAACATTACGTAAAATATTTTCCCAAAAAAATCTTTGTTACCTCCGCCAACGAAGTTAGAGGAGGTTATGTTTTCGGTCCCGTTTGTTTGTTTGTATGTATGTTTGTTTGTTTGTTTGTTCGTCACCAGTCTCCTGCGCACAATTTAACAGATATCTAAACAAATTTTTCGTAGAAACTTCGTGTTCCTCTAGAATAAAACCCATTAAATTGTCAAGGTCAAAAGTCAAATGGCAAGGGCAAGGTCAAGGTCACGCAAACATCAAAATGTGGGTGTTGGCGGAGGTATGCACTCCCTGAATGCACTGCGTCTAGATAGTTTTCGTTATGTTATTTACGCATTTTAGTCGTTATAATTATGTTTACATGTCACGCTCCTCTGAAATGTGTCTTGGGGGTCAACGGGGTCAACTTGCTAAATTTTCGCCGTGTACCTGTCGTGAACCTGTCATGGGTTACGATGAGAATTTGAGGGATTTTGTAGCTTGTTTTACGATGTTGTACGATAGTCGCACGACAGACGAATATTAAAATTGAGTGTCGTGCGACGAAAATCTGTCGTGGCCTCGTGGCTTGAAATTCGGACAACATTTTTGTCGTACACGGTGTCGTGATGGGCTTATGCCGAAAGGGTGGGTAGCGTCGCGTCGTGTCGCG